>JAOWCC010000189.1:0-47718 GCA_030867875.1 Actinernus sp. WN-2022 | reverse complement strand
CCGTTGTATTGCCGTATAGTGCATCGAAATCCATTAAAAGGTCGAGAAATGGCGCCACTTTGAAATTTAGGTTACACAAGTAAATTAATGCGTACTTGTTGGCTTTAAAAGCCAGTAACTCACTTTTCAACGTTTTGATCCCAAAAATGCACCTTTTTTCTCAGACCTAGTGGAAAATGTACATCTTTCACTAAGCAAATCGTTGCGCCATACGTCAGGCAAAGTTGGTTTTTCGCGAAATTTTTTGAACTACTCCTCCCCACCCCACACCACCCTCATAAAATACCTACAGATCAATTATTGGAAAGAAAGGCCAGAAAAGTCGTAAACTGTCATTTGCCCTTTCAAGAAAGCGGCAAAAACACGAGTAACTGGCTTTTAAAGCTTAAAGGCACACAAGATCTACGCTGTTTCCACAAAAGGAGCCCTAGAACCTAAAACCCCCTTTTGTGAAAACATGCTAGATCTTGTGTGCCTTTAGCTTTAAAAGCCAGTAACTCGTGTTTTTGCCGTTTTCTTGAAACGGCAAATGACAGTTGAAGACTTTAATGGCCTTTCTATCCCATAATTTACTTGTGTGAGATCTATCCCATAATTTCTTTATTTGAGACCTAGAGGTTATGCTTAGGTTAGAAAAAGGCCATTTTCTGGTATTGTTACTCAAAATACAGGAAACTTCCATCCATTAATCGCAATCTACATGAAGAGAACGTTGTATTGCCGTATAGTGCATCGAAATCCATTGAAAGCTCGAGAAATGGCGCCACTTTGAAGATATTAGGGTACACAAGTAACTTTGAGAGATTAAGGTTAGGTTACAAAAAAACACATTTTCGGATTTTCTACTCCAAATAGGGCAAAACTGGCACGCCAGTCTGAAAGTACAGGAAGAGGCCGTTGTATTGCCGTATAGTGCATCGAAATCCATTAAAAGGTCGAGAAATGGCGCCACTTTGAAATTTAGGTTACACAAGTAAATTAATGCGTACTTGTTGGCTTTAAAAGCCAGTAACTCACTTTTCAACGTTTTGATCCCAAAAATGCACCTTTTTTCTCAGACCTAGTGGAAAATGTACATCTTTCACTAAGCAAATCGTTGCGCCATACGTCAGGCAAAGTTGGTTTTTCGCGAAATTTTTTGAACTACTCCTCCCCACCCCACACCACCCTCATAAAATACCTACAGATCAATTATTGGAAAGAAAGGCCAGAAAAGTCGTAAACTGTCATTTGCCCTTTCAAGAAAGCGGCAAAAACACGAGTAACTGGCTTTTAAAGCTTAAAGGCACACAAGATCTACGCTGTTTCCACAAAAGGAGCCCTAGAACCTAAAACCCCCTTTTGTGAAAACATGCTAGATCTTGTGTGCCTTTAGCTTTAAAAGCCAGTAACTCGTGTTTTTGCCGTTTTCTTGAAACGGCAAATGACAGTTGAAGACTTTAATGGCCTTTCTATCCCATAATTTACTTGTGTGAGATCTATCCCATAATTTCTTTATTTGAGACCTAGAGGTTATGCTTAGGTTAGAAAAAGGCCATTTTCTGGTATTGTTACTCAAAATACAGGAAACTTCCATCCATTAATCGCAATCTACATGAAGAGAACGTTGTATTGCCGTATAGTGCATCGAAATCCATTGAAAGCTCGAGAAATGGCGCCACTTTGAAGATATTAGGGTACACAAGTAACTTTGAGAGATTAAGGTTAGGTTACAAAAAAACACATTTTCGGATTTTCTACTCCAAATAGGGCAAAACTGGCACGCCAGTCTGAAAGTACAGGAAGAGGCCGTTGTATTGCCGTATAGTGCATCGAAATCCATTAAAAGGTCGAGAAATGGCGCCACTTTGAAATTTAGGTTACACAAGTAAATTAATGCGTACTTGTTGGCTTTAAAAGCCAGTAACTCACTTTTCAACGTTTTGATCCCAAAAATGCACCTTTTTTCTCAGACCTAGTGGAAAATGTACATCTTTCACTAAGCAAATCGTTGCGCCATACGTCAGGCAAAGTTGGTTTTTCGCGAAATTTTTTGAACTACTCCTCCCCACCCCACACCACCCTCATAAAATACCTACAGATCAATTATTGGAAAGAAAGGCCAGAAAAGTCGTAAACTGTCATTTGCCCTTTCAAGAAAGCGGCAAAAACACGAGTAACTGGCTTTTAAAGCTTAAAGGCACACAAGATCTACGCTGTTTCCACAAAAGGAGCCCTAGAACCTAAAACCCCCTTTTGTGAAAACATGCTAGATCTTGTGTGCCTTTAGCTTTAAAAGCCAGTAACTCGTGTTTTTGCCGTTTTCTTGAAACGGCAAATGACAGTTGAAGACTTTAATGGCCTTTCTATCCCATAATTTACTTGTGTGAGATCTATCCCATAATTTCTTTATTTGAGACCTAGAGGTTATGCTTAGGTTAGAAAAAGGCCATTTTCTGGTATTGTTACTCAAAATACAGGAAACTTCCATCCATTAATCGCAATCTACATGAAGAGAACGTTGTATTGCCGTATAGTGCATCGAAATCCATTGAAAGCTCGAGAAATGGCGCCACTTTGAAGATATTAGGGTACACAAGTAACTTTGAGAGATTAAGGTTAGGTTACAAAAAAACACATTTTCGGATTTTCTACTCCAAATAGGGCAAAACTGGCACGCCAGTCTGAAAGTACAGGAAGAGGCCGTTGTATTGCCGTATAGTGCATCGAAATCCATTAAAAGGTCGAGAAATGGCGCCACTTTGAAATTTAGGTTACACAAGTAAATTAATGCGTACTTGTTGGCTTTAAAAGCCAGTAACTCACTTTTCAACGTTTTGATCCCAAAAATGCACCTTTTTTCTCAGACCTAGTGGAAAATGTACATCTTTCACTAAGCAAATCGTTGCGCCATACGTCAGGCAAAGTTGGTTTTTCGCGAAATTTTTTGAACTACTCCTCCCCACCCCACACCACCCTCATAAAATACCTACAGATCAATTATTGGAAAGAAAGGCCAGAAAAGTCGTAAACTGTCATTTGCCCTTTCAAGAAAGCGGCAAAAACACGAGTAACTGGCTTTTAAAGCTTAAAGGCACACAAGATCTACGCTGTTTCCACAAAAGGAGCCCTAGAACCTAAAACCCCCTTTTGTGAAAACATGCTAGATCTTGTGTGCCTTTAGCTTTAAAAGCCAGTAACTCGTGTTTTTGCCGTTTTCTTGAAACGGCAAATGACAGTTGAAGACTTTAATGGCCTTTCTATCCCATAATTTACTTGTGTGAGATCTATCCCATAATTTCTTTATTTGAGACCTAGAGGTTATGCTTAGGTTAGAAAAAGGCCATTTTCTGGTATTGTTACTCAAAATACAGGAAACTTCCATCCATTAATCGCAATCTACATGAAGAGAACGTTGTATTGCCGTATAGTGCATCGAAATCCATTGAAAGCTCGAGAAATGGCGCCACTTTGAAGATATTAGGGTACACAAGTAACTTTGAGAGATTAAGGTTAGGTTACAAAAAAACACATTTTCGGATTTTCTACTCCAAATAGGGCAAAACTGGCACGCCAGTCTGAAAGTACAGGAAGAGGCCGTTGTATTGCCGTATAGTGCATCGAAATCCATTAAAAGGTCGAGAAATGGCGCCACTTTGAAATTTAGGTTACACAAGTAAATTAATGCGTACTTGTTGGCTTTAAAAGCCAGTAACTCACTTTTCAACGTTTTGATCCCAAAAATGCACCTTTTTTCTCAGACCTAGTGGAAAATGTACATCTTTCACTAAGCAAATCGTTGCGCCATACGTCAGGCAAAGTTGGTTTTTCGCGAAATTTTTTGAACTACTCCTCCCCACCCCACACCACCCTCATAAAATACCTACAGATCAATTATTGGAAAGAAAGGCCAGAAAAGTCGTAAACTGTCATTTGCCCTTTCAAGAAAGCGGCAAAAACACGAGTAACTGGCTTTTAAAGCTTAAAGGCACACAAGATCTACGCTGTTTCCACAAAAGGAGCCCTAGAACCTAAAACCCCCTTTTGTGAAAACATGCTAGATCTTGTGTGCCTTTAGCTTTAAAAGCCAGTAACTCGTGTTTTTGCCGTTTTCTTGAAACGGCAAATGACAGTTGAAGACTTTAATGGCCTTTCTATCCCATAATTTACTTGTGTGAGATCTATCCCATAATTTCTTTATTTGAGACCTAGAGGTTATGCTTAGGTTAGAAAAAGGCCATTTTCTGGTATTGTTACTCAAAATACAGGAAACTTCCATCCATTAATCGCAATCTACATGAAGAGAACGTTGTATTGCCGTATAGTGCATCGAAATCCATTGAAAGCTCGAGAAATGGCGCCACTTTGAAGATATTAGGGTACACAAGTAACTTTGAGAGATTAAGGTTAGGTTACAAAAAAACACATTTTCGGATTTTCTACTCCAAATAGGGCAAAACTGGCACGCCAGTCTGAAAGTACAGGAAGAGGCCGTTGTATTGCCGTATAGTGCATCGAAATCCATTAAAAGGTCGAGAAATGGCGCCACTTTGAAATTTAGGTTACACAAGTAAATTAATGCGTACTTGTTGGCTTTAAAAGCCAGTAACTCACTTTTCAACGTTTTGATCCCAAAAATGCACCTTTTTTCTCAGACCTAGTGGAAAATGTACATCTTTCACTAAGCAAATCGTTGCGCCATACGTCAGGCAAAGTTGGTTTTTCGCGAAATTTTTTGAACTACTCCTCCCCACCCCACACCACCCTCATAAAATACCTACAGATCAATTATTGGAAAGAAAGGCCAGAAAAGTCGTAAACTGTCATTTGCCCTTTCAAGAAAGCGGCAAAAACACGAGTAACTGGCTTTTAAAGCTTAAAGGCACACAAGATCTACGCTGTTTCCACAAAAGGAGCCCTAGAACCTAAAACCCCCTTTTGTGAAAACATGCTAGATCTTGTGTGCCTTTAGCTTTAAAAGCCAGTAACTCGTGTTTTTGCCGTTTTCTTGAAACGGCAAATGACAGTTGAAGACTTTAATGGCCTTTCTATCCCATAATTTACTTGTGTGAGATCTATCCCATAATTTCTTTATTTGAGACCTAGAGGTTATGCTTAGGTTAGAAAAAGGCCATTTTCTGGTATTGTTACTCAAAATACAGGAAACTTCCATCCATTAATCGCAATCTACATGAAGAGAACGTTGTATTGCCGTATAGTGCATCGAAATCCATTGAAAGCTCGAGAAATGGCGCCACTTTGAAGATATTAGGGTACACAAGTAACTTTGAGAGATTAAGGTTAGGTTACAAAAAAACACATTTTCGGATTTTCTACTCCAAATAGGGCAAAACTGGCACGCCAGTCTGAAAGTACAGGAAGAGGCCGTTGTATTGCCGTATAGTGCATCGAAATCCATTAAAAGGTCGAGAAATGGCGCCACTTTGAAATTTAGGTTACACAAGTAAATTAATGCGTACTTGTTGGCTTTAAAAGCCAGTAACTCACTTTTCAACGTTTTGATCCCAAAAATGCACCTTTTTTCTCAGACCTAGTGGAAAATGTACATCTTTCACTAAGCAAATCGTTGCGCCATACGTCAGGCAAAGTTGGTTTTTCGCGAAATTTTTTGAACTACTCCTCCCCACCCCACACCACCCTCATAAAATACCTACAGATCAATTATTGGAAAGAAAGGCCAGAAAAGTCGTAAACTGTCATTTGCCCTTTCAAGAAAGCGGCAAAAACACGAGTAACTGGCTTTTAAAGCTTAAAGGCACACAAGATCTACGCTGTTTCCACAAAAGGAGCCCTAGAACCTAAAACCCCCTTTTGTGAAAACATGCTAGATCTTGTGTGCCTTTAGCTTTAAAAGCCAGTAACTCGTGTTTTTGCCGTTTTCTTGAAACGGCAAATGACAGTTGAAGACTTTAATGGCCTTTCTATCCCATAATTTACTTGTGTGAGATCTATCCCATAATTTCTTTATTTGAGACCTAGAGGTTATGCTTAGGTTAGAAAAAGGCCATTTTCTGGTATTGTTACTCAAAATACAGGAAACTTCCATCCATTAATCGCAATCTACATGAAGAGAACGTTGTATTGCCGTATAGTGCATCGAAATCCATTGAAAGCTCGAGAAATGGCGCCACTTTGAAGATATTAGGGTACACAAGTAACTTTGAGAGATTAAGGTTAGGTTACAAAAAAACACATTTTCGGATTTTCTACTCCAAATAGGGCAAAACTGGCACGCCAGTCTGAAAGTACAGGAAGAGGCCGTTGTATTGCCGTATAGTGCATCGAAATCCATTAAAAGGTCGAGAAATGGCGCCACTTTGAAATTTAGGTTACACAAGTAAATTAATGCGTACTTGTTGGCTTTAAAAGCCAGTAACTCACTTTTCAACGTTTTGATCCCAAAAATGCACCTTTTTTCTCAGACCTAGTGGAAAATGTACATCTTTCACTAAGCAAATCGTTGCGCCATACGTCAGGCAAAGTTGGTTTTTCGCGAAATTTTTTGAACTACTCCTCCCCACCCCACACCACCCTCATAAAATACCTACAGATCAATTATTGGAAAGAAAGGCCAGAAAAGTCGTAAACTGTCATTTGCCCTTTCAAGAAAGCGGCAAAAACACGAGTAACTGGCTTTTAAAGCTTAAAGGCACACAAGATCTACGCTGTTTCCACAAAAGGAGCCCTAGAACCTAAAACCCCCTTTTGTGAAAACATGCTAGATCTTGTGTGCCTTTAGCTTTAAAAGCCAGTAACTCGTGTTTTTGCCGTTTTCTTGAAACGGCAAATGACAGTTGAAGACTTTAATGGCCTTTCTATCCCATAATTTACTTGTGTGAGATCTATCCCATAATTTCTTTATTTGAGACCTAGAGGTTATGCTTAGGTTAGAAAAAGGCCATTTTCTGGTATTGTTACTCAAAATACAGGAAACTTCCATCCATTAATCGCAATCTACATGAAGAGAACGTTGTATTGCCGTATAGTGCATCGAAATCCATTGAAAGCTCGAGAAATGGCGCCACTTTGAAGATATTAGGGTACACAAGTAACTTTGAGAGATTAAGGTTAGGTTACAAAAAAACACATTTTCGGATTTTCTACTCCAAATAGGGCAAAACTGGCACGCCAGTCTGAAAGTACAGGAAGAGGCCGTTGTATTGCCGTATAGTGCATCGAAATCCATTAAAAGGTCGAGAAATGGCGCCACTTTGAAATTTAGGTTACACAAGTAAATTAATGCGTACTTGTTGGCTTTAAAAGCCAGTAACTCACTTTTCAACGTTTTGATCCCAAAAATGCACCTTTTTTCTCAGACCTAGTGGAAAATGTACATCTTTCACTAAGCAAATCGTTGCGCCATACGTCAGGCAAAGTTGGTTTTTCGCGAAATTTTTTGAACTACTCCTCCCCACCCCACACCACCCTCATAAAATACCTACAGATCAATTATTGGAAAGAAAGGCCAGAAAAGTCGTAAACTGTCATTTGCCCTTTCAAGAAAGCGGCAAAAACACGAGTAACTGGCTTTTAAAGCTTAAAGGCACACAAGATCTACGCTGTTTCCACAAAAGGAGCCCTAGAACCTAAAACCCCCTTTTGTGAAAACATGCTAGATCTTGTGTGCCTTTAGCTTTAAAAGCCAGTAACTCGTGTTTTTGCCGTTTTCTTGAAACGGCAAATGACAGTTGAAGACTTTAATGGCCTTTCTATCCCATAATTTACTTGTGTGAGATCTATCCCATAATTTCTTTATTTGAGACCTAGAGGTTATGCTTAGGTTAGAAAAAGGCCATTTTCTGGTATTGTTACTCAAAATACAGGAAACTTCCATCCATTAATCGCAATCTACATGAAGAGAACGTTGTATTGCCGTATAGTGCATCGAAATCCATTGAAAGCTCGAGAAATGGCGCCACTTTGAAGATATTAGGGTACACAAGTAACTTTGAGAGATTAAGGTTAGGTTACAAAAAAACACATTTTCGGATTTTCTACTCCAAATAGGGCAAAACTGGCACGCCAGTCTGAAAGTACAGGAAGAGGCCGTTGTATTGCCGTATAGTGCATCGAAATCCATTAAAAGGTCGAGAAATGGCGCCACTTTGAAATTTAGGTTACACAAGTAAATTAATGCGTACTTGTTGGCTTTAAAAGCCAGTAACTCACTTTTCAACGTTTTGATCCCAAAAATGCACCTTTTTTCTCAGACCTAGTGGAAAATGTACATCTTTCACTAAGCAAATCGTTGCGCCATACGTCAGGCAAAGTTGGTTTTTCGCGAAATTTTTTGAACTACTCCTCCCCACCCCACACCACCCTCATAAAATACCTACAGATCAATTATTGGAAAGAAAGGCCAGAAAAGTCGTAAACTGTCATTTGCCCTTTCAAGAAAGCGGCAAAAACACGAGTAACTGGCTTTTAAAGCTTAAAGGCACACAAGATCTACGCTGTTTCCACAAAAGGAGCCCTAGAACCTAAAACCCCCTTTTGTGAAAACATGCTAGATCTTGTGTGCCTTTAGCTTTAAAAGCCAGTAACTCGTGTTTTTGCCGTTTTCTTGAAACGGCAAATGACAGTTGAAGACTTTAATGGCCTTTCTATCCCATAATTTACTTGTGTGAGATCTATCCCATAATTTCTTTATTTGAGACCTAGAGGTTATGCTTAGGTTAGAAAAAGGCCATTTTCTGGTATTGTTACTCAAAATACAGGAAACTTCCATCCATTAATCGCAATCTACATGAAGAGAACGTTGTATTGCCGTATAGTGCATCGAAATCCATTGAAAGCTCGAGAAATGGCGCCACTTTGAAGATATTAGGGTACACAAGTAACTTTGAGAGATTAAGGTTAGGTTACAAAAAAACACATTTTCGGATTTTCTACTCCAAATAGGGCAAAACTGGCACGCCAGTCTGAAAGTACAGGAAGAGGCCGTTGTATTGCCGTATAGTGCATCGAAATCCATTAAAAGGTCGAGAAATGGCGCCACTTTGAAATTTAGGTTACACAAGTAAATTAATGCGTACTTGTTGGCTTTAAAAGCCAGTAACTCACTTTTCAACGTTTTGATCCCAAAAATGCACCTTTTTTCTCAGACCTAGTGGAAAATGTACATCTTTCACTAAGCAAATCGTTGCGCCATACGTCAGGCAAAGTTGGTTTTTCGCGAAATTTTTTGAACTACTCCTCCCCACCCCACACCACCCTCATAAAATACCTACAGATCAATTATTGGAAAGAAAGGCCAGAAAAGTCGTAAACTGTCATTTGCCCTTTCAAGAAAGCGGCAAAAACACGAGTAACTGGCTTTTAAAGCTTAAAGGCACACAAGATCTACGCTGTTTCCACAAAAGGAGCCCTAGAACCTAAAACCCCCTTTTGTGAAAACATGCTAGATCTTGTGTGCCTTTAGCTTTAAAAGCCAGTAACTCGTGTTTTTGCCGTTTTCTTGAAACGGCAAATGACAGTTGAAGACTTTAATGGCCTTTCTATCCCATAATTTACTTGTGTGAGATCTATCCCATAATTTCTTTATTTGAGACCTAGAGGTTATGCTTAGGTTAGAAAAAGGCCATTTTCTGGTATTGTTACTCAAAATACAGGAAACTTCCATCCATTAATCGCAATCTACATGAAGAGAACGTTGTATTGCCGTATAGTGCATCGAAATCCATTGAAAGCTCGAGAAATGGCGCCACTTTGAAGATATTAGGGTACACAAGTAACTTTGAGAGATTAAGGTTAGGTTACAAAAAAACACATTTTCGGATTTTCTACTCCAAATAGGGCAAAACTGGCACGCCAGTCTGAAAGTACAGGAAGAGGCCGTTGTATTGCCGTATAGTGCATCGAAATCCATTAAAAGGTCGAGAAATGGCGCCACTTTGAAATTTAGGTTACACAAGTAAATTAATGCGTACTTGTTGGCTTTAAAAGCCAGTAACTCACTTTTCAACGTTTTGATCCCAAAAATGCACCTTTTTTCTCAGACCTAGTGGAAAATGTACATCTTTCACTAAGCAAATCGTTGCGCCATACGTCAGGCAAAGTTGGTTTTTCGCGAAATTTTTTGAACTACTCCTCCCCACCCCACACCACCCTCATAAAATACCTACAGATCAATTATTGGAAAGAAAGGCCAGAAAAGTCGTAAACTGTCATTTGCCCTTTCAAGAAAGCGGCAAAAACACGAGTAACTGGCTTTTAAAGCTTAAAGGCACACAAGATCTACGCTGTTTCCACAAAAGGAGCCCTAGAACCTAAAACCCCCTTTTGTGAAAACATGCTAGATCTTGTGTGCCTTTAGCTTTAAAAGCCAGTAACTCGTGTTTTTGCCGTTTTCTTGAAACGGCAAATGACAGTTGAAGACTTTAATGGCCTTTCTATCCCATAATTTACTTGTGTGAGATCTATCCCATAATTTCTTTATTTGAGACCTAGAGGTTATGCTTAGGTTAGAAAAAGGCCATTTTCTGGTATTGTTACTCAAAATACAGGAAACTTCCATCCATTAATCGCAATCTACATGAAGAGAACGTTGTATTGCCGTATAGTGCATCGAAATCCATTGAAAGCTCGAGAAATGGCGCCACTTTGAAGATATTAGGGTACACAAGTAACTTTGAGAGATTAAGGTTAGGTTACAAAAAAACACATTTTCGGATTTTCTACTCCAAATAGGGCAAAACTGGCACGCCAGTCTGAAAGTACAGGAAGAGGCCGTTGTATTGCCGTATAGTGCATCGAAATCCATTAAAAGGTCGAGAAATGGCGCCACTTTGAAATTTAGGTTACACAAGTAAATTAATGCGTACTTGTTGGCTTTAAAAGCCAGTAACTCACTTTTCAACGTTTTGATCCCAAAAATGCACCTTTTTTCTCAGACCTAGTGGAAAATGTACATCTTTCACTAAGCAAATCGTTGCGCCATACGTCAGGCAAAGTTGGTTTTTCGCGAAATTTTTTGAACTACTCCTCCCCACCCCACACCACCCTCATAAAATACCTACAGATCAATTATTGGAAAGAAAGGCCAGAAAAGTCGTAAACTGTCATTTGCCCTTTCAAGAAAGCGGCAAAAACACGAGTAACTGGCTTTTAAAGCTTAAAGGCACACAAGATCTACGCTGTTTCCACAAAAGGAGCCCTAGAACCTAAAACCCCCTTTTGTGAAAACATGCTAGATCTTGTGTGCCTTTAGCTTTAAAAGCCAGTAACTCGTGTTTTTGCCGTTTTCTTGAAACGGCAAATGACAGTTGAAGACTTTAATGGCCTTTCTATCCCATAATTTACTTGTGTGAGATCTATCCCATAATTTCTTTATTTGAGACCTAGAGGTTATGCTTAGGTTAGAAAAAGGCCATTTTCTGGTATTGTTACTCAAAATACAGGAAACTTCCATCCATTAATCGCAATCTACATGAAGAGAACGTTGTATTGCCGTATAGTGCATCGAAATCCATTGAAAGCTCGAGAAATGGCGCCACTTTGAAGATATTAGGGTACACAAGTAACTTTGAGAGATTAAGGTTAGGTTACAAAAAAACACATTTTCGGATTTTCTACTCCAAATAGGGCAAAACTGGCACGCCAGTCTGAAAGTACAGGAAGAGGCCGTTGTATTGCCGTATAGTGCATCGAAATCCATTAAAAGGTCGAGAAATGGCGCCACTTTGAAATTTAGGTTACACAAGTAAATTAATGCGTACTTGTTGGCTTTAAAAGCCAGTAACTCACTTTTCAACGTTTTGATCCCAAAAATGCACCTTTTTTCTCAGACCTAGTGGAAAATGTACATCTTTCACTAAGCAAATCGTTGCGCCATACGTCAGGCAAAGTTGGTTTTTCGCGAAATTTTTTGAACTACTCCTCCCCACCCCACACCACCCTCATAAAATACCTACAGATCAATTATTGGAAAGAAAGGCCAGAAAAGTCGTAAACTGTCATTTGCCCTTTCAAGAAAGCGGCAAAAACACGAGTAACTGGCTTTTAAAGCTTAAAGGCACACAAGATCTACGCTGTTTCCACAAAAGGAGCCCTAGAACCTAAAACCCCCTTTTGTGAAAACATGCTAGATCTTGTGTGCCTTTAGCTTTAAAAGCCAGTAACTCGTGTTTTTGCCGTTTTCTTGAAACGGCAAATGACAGTTGAAGACTTTAATGGCCTTTCTATCCCATAATTTACTTGTGTGAGATCTATCCCATAATTTCTTTATTTGAGACCTAGAGGTTATGCTTAGGTTAGAAAAAGGCCATTTTCTGGTATTGTTACTCAACAATACAGGAAACTTCCATCCATTAATCGCAATCTACATGAAGAGAACGTTGTATTGCCGTATAGTGCATCGAAATCCATTGAAAGCTCGAGAAATGGCGCCACTTTGAAGATATTAGGGTACACAAGTAACTTTGAGAGATTAAGGTTAGGTTACAAAAAAACACATTTTCGGATTTTCTACTCCAAATAGGGCAAAACTGGCACGCCAGTCTGAAAGTACAGGAAGAGGCCGTTGTATTGCCGTATAGTGCATCGAAATCCATTAAAAGGTCGAGAAATGGCGCCACTTTGAAATTTAGGTTACACAAGTAAATTAATGCGTACTTGTTGGCTTTAAAAGCCAGTAACTCACTTTTCAACGTTTTGATCCCAAAAATGCACCTTTTTTCTCAGACCTAGTGGAAAATGTACATCTTTCACTAAGCAAATCGTTGCGCCATACGTCAGGCAAAGTTGGTTTTTCGCGAAATTTTTTGAACTACTCCTCCCCACCCCACACCACCCTCATAAAATACCTACAGATCAATTATTGGAAAGAAAGGCCAGAAAAGTCGTAAACTGTCATTTGCCCTTTCAAGAAAGCGGCAAAAACACGAGTAACTGGCTTTTAAAGCTTAAAGGCACACAAGATCTACGCTGTTTCCACAAAAGGAGCCCTAGAACCTAAAACCCCCTTTTGTGAAAACATGCTAGATCTTGTGTGCCTTTAGCTTTAAAAGCCAGTAACTCGTGTTTTTGCCGTTTTCTTGAAACGGCAAATGACAGTTGAAGACTTTAATGGCCTTTCTATCCCATAATTTACTTGTGTGAGATCTATCCCATAATTTCTTTATTTGAGACCTAGAGGTTATGCTTAGGTTAGAAAAAGGCCATTTTCTGGTATTGTTACTCAAAATACAGGAAACTTCCATCCATTAATCGCAATCTACATGAAGAGAACGTTGTATTGCCGTATAGTGCATCGAAATCCATTGAAAGCTCGAGAAATGGCGCCACTTTGAAGATATTAGGGTACACAAGTAACTTTGAGAGATTAAGGTTAGGTTACAAAAAAACACATTTTCGGATTTTCTACTCCAAATAGGGCAAAACTGGCACGCCAGTCTGAAAGTACAGGAAGAGGCCGTTGTATTGCCGTATAGTGCATCGAAATCCATTAAAAGGTCGAGAAATGGCGCCACTTTGAAATTTAGGTTACACAAGTAAATTAATGCGTACTTGTTGGCTTTAAAAGCCAGTAACTCACTTTTCAACGTTTTGATCCCAAAAATGCACCTTTTTTCTCAGACCTAGTGGAAAATGTACATCTTTCACTAAGCAAATCGTTGCGCCATACGTCAGGCAAAGTTGGTTTTTCGCGAAATTTTTTGAACTACTCCTCCCCACCCCACACCACCCTCATAAAATACCTACAGATCAATTATTGGAAAGAAAGGCCAGAAAAGTCGTAAACTGTCATTTGCCCTTTCAAGAAAGCGGCAAAAACACGAGTAACTGGCTTTTAAAGCTTAAAGGCACACAAGATCTACGCTGTTTCCACAAAAGGAGCCCTAGAACCTAAAACCCCCTTTTGTGAAAACATGCTAGATCTTGTGTGCCTTTAGCTTTAAAAGCCAGTAACTCGTGTTTTTGCCGTTTTCTTGAAACGGCAAATGACAGTTGAAGACTTTAATGGCCTTTCTATCCCATAATTTACTTGTGTGAGATCTATCCCATAATTTCTTTATTTGAGACCTAGAGGTTATGCTTAGGTTAGAAAAAGGCCATTTTCTGGTATTGTTACTCAAAATACAGGAAACTTCCATCCATTAATCGCAATCTACATGAAGAGAACGTTGTATTGCCGTATAGTGCATCGAAATCCATTGAAAGCTCGAGAAATGGCGCCACTTTGAAGATATTAGGGTACACAAGTAACTTTGAGAGATTAAGGTTAGGTTACAAAAAAACACATTTTCGGATTTTCTACTCCAAATAGGGCAAAACTGGCACGCCAGTCTGAAAGTACAGGAAGAGGCCGTTGTATTGCCGTATAGTGCATCGAAATCCATTAAAAGGTCGAGAAATGGCGCCACTTTGAAATTTAGGTTACACAAGTAAATTAATGCGTACTTGTTGGCTTTAAAAGCCAGTAACTCACTTTTCAACGTTTTGATCCCAAAAATGCACCTTTTTTCTCAGACCTAGTGGAAAATGTACATCTTTCACTAAGCAAATCGTTGCGCCATACGTCAGGCAAAGTTGGTTTTTCGCGAAATTTTTTGAACTACTCCTCCCCACCCCACACCACCCTCATAAAATACCTACAGATCAATTATTGGAAAGAAAGGCCAGAAAAGTCGTAAACTGTCATTTGCCCTTTCAAGAAAGCGGCAAAAACACGAGTAACTGGCTTTTAAAGCTTAAAGGCACACAAGATCTACGCTGTTTCCACAAAAGGAGCCCTAGAACCTAAAACCCCCTTTTGTGAAAACATGCTAGATCTTGTGTGCCTTTAGCTTTAAAAGCCAGTAACTCGTGTTTTTGCCGTTTTCTTGAAACGGCAAATGACAGTTGAAGACTTTAATGGCCTTTCTATCCCATAATTTACTTGTGTGAGATCTATCCCATAATTTCTTTATTTGAGACCTAGAGGTTATGCTTAGGTTAGAAAAAGGCCATTTTCTGGTATTGTTACTCAAAATACAGGAAACTTCCATCCATTAATCGCAATCTACATGAAGAGAACGTTGTATTGCCGTATAGTGCATCGAAATCCATTGAAAGCTCGAGAAATGGCGCCACTTTGAAGATATTAGGGTACACAAGTAACTTTGAGAGATTAAGGTTAGGTTACAAAAAAACACATTTTCGGATTTTCTACTCCAAATAGGGCAAAACTGGCACGCCAGTCTGAAAGTACAGGAAGAGGCCGTTGTATTGCCGTATAGTGCATCGAAATCCATTAAAAGGTCGAGAAATGGCGCCACTTTGAAATTTAGGTTACACAAGTAAATTAATGCGTACTTGTTGGCTTTAAAAGCCAGTAACTCACTTTTCAACGTTTTGATCCCAAAAATGCACCTTTTTTCTCAGACCTAGTGGAAAATGTACATCTTTCACTAAGCAAATCGTTGCGCCATACGTCAGGCAAAGTTGGTTTTTCGCGAAATTTTTTGAACTACTCCTCCCCACCCCACACCACCCTCATAAAATACCTACAGATCAATTATTGGAAAGAAAGGCCAGAAAAGTCGTAAACTGTCATTTGCCCTTTCAAGAAAGCGGCAAAAACACGAGTAACTGGCTTTTAAAGCTTAAAGGCACACAAGATCTACGCTGTTTCCACAAAAGGAGCCCTAGAACCTAAAACCCCCTTTTGTGAAAACATGCTAGATCTTGTGTGCCTTTAGCTTTAAAAGCCAGTAACTCGTGTTTTTGCCGTTTTCTTGAAACGGCAAATGACAGTTGAAGACTTTAATGGCCTTTCTATCCCATAATTTACTTGTGTGAGATCTATCCCATAATTTCTTTATTTGAGACCTAGAGGTTATGCTTAGGTTAGAAAAAGGCCATTTTCTGGTATTGTTACTCAAAATACAGGAAACTTCCATCCATTAATCGCAATCTACATGAAGAGAACGTTGTATTGCCGTATAGTGCATCGAAATCCATTGAAAGCTCGAGAAATGGCGCCACTTTGAAGATATTAGGGTACACAAGTAACTTTGAGAGATTAAGGTTAGGTTACAAAAAAACACATTTTCGGATTTTCTACTCCAAATAGGGCAAAACTGGCACGCCAGTCTGAAAGTACAGGAAGAGGCCGTTGTATTGCCGTATAGTGCATCGAAATCCATTAAAAGGTCGAGAAATGGCGCCACTTTGAAATTTAGGTTACACAAGTAAATTAATGCGTACTTGTTGGCTTTAAAAGCCAGTAACTCACTTTTCAACGTTTTGATCCCAAAAATGCACCTTTTTTCTCAGACCTAGTGGAAAATGTACATCTTTCACTAAGCAAATCGTTGCGCCATACGTCAGGCAAAGTTGGTTTTTCGCGAAATTTTTTGAACTACTCCTCCCCACCCCACACCACCCTCATAAAATACCTACAGATCAATTATTGGAAAGAAAGGCCAGAAAAGTCGTAAACTGTCATTTGCCCTTTCAAGAAAGCGGCAAAAACACGAGTAACTGGCTTTTAAAGCTTAAAGGCACACAAGATCTACGCTGTTTCCACAAAAGGAGCCCTAGAACCTAAAACCCCCTTTTGTGAAAACATGCTAGATCTTGTGTGCCTTTAGCTTTAAAAGCCAGTAACTCGTGTTTTTGCCGTTTTCTTGAAACGGCAAATGACAGTTGAAGACTTTAATGGCCTTTCTATCCCATAATTTACTTGTGTGAGATCTATCCCATAATTTCTTTATTTGAGACCTAGAGGTTATGCTTAGGTTAGAAAAAGGCCATTTTCTGGTATTGTTACTCAAAATACAGGAAACTTCCATCCATTAATCGCAATCTACATGAAGAGAACGTTGTATTGCCGTATAGTGCATCGAAATCCATTGAAAGCTCGAGAAATGGCGCCACTTTGAAGATATTAGGGTACACAAGTAACTTTGAGAGATTAAGGTTAGGTTACAAAAAAACACATTTTCGGATTTTCTACTCCAAATAGGGCAAAACTGGCACGCCAGTCTGAAAGTACAGGAAGAGGCCGTTGTATTGCCGTATAGTGCATCGAAATCCATTAAAAGGTCGAGAAATGGCGCCACTTTGAAATTTAGGTTACACAAGTAAATTAATGCGTACTTGTTGGCTTTAAAAGCCAGTAACTCACTTTTCAACGTTTTGATCCCAAAAATGCACCTTTTTTCTCAGACCTAGTGGAAAATGTACATCTTTCACTAAGCAAATCGTTGCGCCATACGTCAGGCAAAGTTGGTTTTTCGCGAAATTTTTTGAACTACTCCTCCCCACCCCACACCACCCTCATAAAATACCTACAGATCAATTATTGGAAAGAAAGGCCAGAAAAGTCGTAAACTGTCATTTGCCCTTTCAAGAAAGCGGCAAAAACACGAGTAACTGGCTTTTAAAGCTTAAAGGCACACAAGATCTACGCTGTTTCCACAAAAGGAGCCCTAGAACCTAAAACCCCCTTTTGTGAAAACATGCTAGATCTTGTGTGCCTTTAGCTTTAAAAGCCAGTAACTCGTGTTTTTGCCGTTTTCTTGAAACGGCAAATGACAGTTGAAGACTTTAATGGCCTTTCTATCCCATAATTTACTTGTGTGAGATCTATCCCATAATTTCTTTATTTGAGACCTAGAGGTTATGCTTAGGTTAGAAAAAGGCCATTTTCTGGTATTGTTACTCAAAATACAGGAAACTTCCATCCATTAATCGCAATCTACATGAAGAGAACGTTGTATTGCCGTATAGTGCATCGAAATCCATTGAAAGCTCGAGAAATGGCGCCACTTTGAAGATATTAGGGTACACAAGTAACTTTGAGAGATTAAGGTTAGGTTACAAAAAAACACATTTTCGGATTTTCTACTCCAAATAGGGCAAAACTGGCACGCCAGTCTGAAAGTACAGGAAGAGGCCGTTGTATTGCCGTATAGTGCATCGAAATCCATTAAAAGGTCGAGAAATGGCGCCACTTTGAAATTTAGGTTACACAAGTAAATTAATGCGTACTTGTTGGCTTTAAAAGCCAGTAACTCACTTTTCAACGTTTTGATCCCAAAAATGCACCTTTTTTCTCAGACCTAGTGGAAAATGTACATCTTTCACTAAGCAAATCGTTGCGCCATACGTCAGGCAAAGTTGGTTTTTCGCGAAATTTTTTGAACTACTCCTCCCCACCCCACACCACCCTCATAAAATACCTACAGATCAATTATTGGAAAGAAAGGCCAGAAAAGTCGTAAACTGTCATTTGCCCTTTCAAGAAAGCGGCAAAAACACGAGTAACTGGCTTTTAAAGCTTAAAGGCACACAAGATCTACGCTGTTTCCACAAAAGGAGCCCTAGAACCTAAAACCCCCTTTTGTGAAAACATGCTAGATCTTGTGTGCCTTTAGCTTTAAAAGCCAGTAACTCGTGTTTTTGCCGTTTTCTTGAAACGGCAAATGACAGTTGAAGACTTTAATGGCCTTTCTATCCCATAATTTACTTGTGTGAGATCTATCCCATAATTTCTTTATTTGAGACCTAGAGGTTATGCTTAGGTTAGAAAAAGGCCATTTTCTGGTATTGTTACTCAAAATACAGGAAACTTCCATCCATTAATCGCAATCTACATGAAGAGAACGTTGTATTGCCGTATAGTGCATCGAAATCCATTGAAAGCTCGAGAAATGGCGCCACTTTGAAGATATTAGGGTACACAAGTAACTTTGAGAGATTAAGGTTAGGTTACAAAAAAACACATTTTCGGATTTTCTACTCCAAATAGGGCAAAACTGGCACGCCAGTCTGAAAGTACAGGAAGAGGCCGTTGTATTGCCGTATAGTGCATCGAAATCCATTAAAAGGTCGAGAAATGGCGCCACTTTGAAATTTAGGTTACACAAGTAAATTAATGCGTACTTGTTGGCTTTAAAAGCCAGTAACTCACTTTTCAACGTTTTGATCCCAAAAATGCACCTTTTTTCTCAGACCTAGTGGAAAATGTACATCTTTCACTAAGCAAATCGTTGCGCCATACGTCAGGCAAAGTTGGTTTTTCGCGAAATTTTTTGAACTACTCCTCCCCACCCCACACCACCCTCATAAAATACCTACAGATCAATTATTGGAAAGAAAGGCCAGAAAAGTCGTAAACTGTCATTTGCCCTTTCAAGAAAGCGGCAAAAACACGAGTAACTGGCTTTTAAAGCTTAAAGGCACACAAGATCTACGCTGTTTCCACAAAAGGAGCCCTAGAACCTAAAACCCCCTTTTGTGAAAACATGCTAGATCTTGTGTGCCTTTAGCTTTAAAAGCCAGTAACTCGTGTTTTTGCCGTTTTCTTGAAACGGCAAATGACAGTTGAAGACTTTAATGGCCTTTCTATCCCATAATTTACTTGTGTGAGATCTATCCCATAATTTCTTTATTTGAGACCTAGAGGTTATGCTTAGGTTAGAAAAAGGCCATTTTCTGGTATTGTTACTCAAAATACAGGAAACTTCCATCCATTAATCGCAATCTACATGAAGAGAACGTTGTATTGCCGTATAGTGCATCGAAATCCATTGAAAGCTCGAGAAATGGCGCCACTTTGAAGATATTAGGGTACACAAGTAACTTTGAGAGATTAAGGTTAGGTTACAAAAAAACACATTTTCGGATTTTCTACTCCAAATAGGGCAAAACTGGCACGCCAGTCTGAAAGTACAGGAAGAGGCCGTTGTATTGCCGTATAGTGCATCGAAATCCATTAAAAGGTCGAGAAATGGCGCCACTTTGAAATTTAGGTTACACAAGTAAATTAATGCGTACTTGTTGGCTTTAAAAGCCAGTAACTCACTTTTCAACGTTTTGATCCCAAAAATGCACCTTTTTTCTCAGACCTAGTGGAAAATGTACATCTTTCACTAAGCAAATCGTTGCGCCATACGTCAGGCAAAGTTGGTTTTTCGCGAAATTTTTTGAACTACTCCTCCCCACCCCACACCACCCTCATAAAATACCTACAGATCAATTATTGGAAAGAAAGGCCAGAAAAGTCGTAAACTGTCATTTGCCCTTTCAAGAAAGCGGCAAAAACACGAGTAACTGGCTTTTAAAGCTTAAAGGCACACAAGATCTACGCTGTTTCCACAAAAGGAGCCCTAGAACCTAAAACCCCCTTTTGTGAAAACATGCTAGATCTTGTGTGCCTTTAGCTTTAAAAGCCAGTAACTCGTGTTTTTGCCGTTTTCTTGAAACGGCAAATGACAGTTGAAGACTTTAATGGCCTTTCTATCCCATAATTTACTTGTGTGAGATCTATCCCATAATTTCTTTATTTGAGACCTAGAGGTTATGCTTAGGTTAGAAAAAGGCCATTTTCTGGTATTGTTACTCAAAATACAGGAAACTTCCATCCATTAATCGCAATCTACATGAAGAGAACGTTGTATTGCCGTATAGTGCATCGAAATCCATTGAAAGCTCGAGAAATGGCGCCACTTTGAAGATATTAGGGTACACAAGTAACTTTGAGAGATTAAGGTTAGGTTACAAAAAAACACATTTTCGGATTTTCTACTCCAAATAGGGCAAAACTGGCACGCCAGTCTGAAAGTACAGGAAGAGGCCGTTGTATTGCCGTATAGTGCATCGAAATCCATTAAAAGGTCGAGAAATGGCGCCACTTTGAAATTTAGGTTACACAAGTAAATTAATGCGTACTTGTTGGCTTTAAAAGCCAGTAACTCACTTTTCAACGTTTTGATCCCAAAAATGCACCTTTTTTCTCAGACCTAGTGGAAAATGTACATCTTTCACTAAGCAAATCGTTGCGCCATACGTCAGGCAAAGTTGGTTTTTCGCGAAATTTTTTGAACTACTCCTCCCCACCCCACACCACCCTCATAAAATACCTACAGATCAATTATTGGAAAGAAAGGCCAGAAAAGTCGTAAACTGTCATTTGCCCTTTCAAGAAAGCGGCAAAAACACGAGTAACTGGCTTTTAAAGCTTAAAGGCACACAAGATCTACGCTGTTTCCACAAAAGGAGCCCTAGAACCTAAAACCCCCTTTTGTGAAAACATGCTAGATCTTGTGTGCCTTTAGCTTTAAAAGCCAGTAACTCGTGTTTTTGCCGTTTTCTTGAAACGGCAAATGACAGTTGAAGACTTTAATGGCCTTTCTATCCCATAATTTACTTGTGTGAGATCTATCCCATAATTTCTTTATTTGAGACCTAGAGGTTATGCTTAGGTTAGAAAAAGGCCATTTTCTGGTATTGTTACTCAAAATACAGGAAACTTCCATCCATTAATCGCAATCTACATGAAGAGAACGTTGTATTGCCGTATAGTGCATCGAAATCCATTGAAAGCTCGAGAAATGGCGCCACTTTGAAGATATTAGGGTACACAAGTAACTTTGAGAGATTAAGGTTAGGTTACAAAAAAACACATTTTCGGATTTTCTACTCCAAATAGGGCAAAACTGGCACGCCAGTCTGAAAGTACAGGAAGAGGCCGTTGTATTGCCGTATAGTGCATCGAAATCCATTAAAAGGTCGAGAAATGGCGCCACTTTGAAATTTAGGTTACACAAGTAAATTAATGCGTACTTGTTGGCTTTAAAAGCCAGTAACTCACTTTTCAACGTTTTGATCCCAAAAATGCACCTTTTTTCTCAGACCTAGTGGAAAATGTACATCTTTCACTAAGCAAATCGTTGCGCCATACGTCAGGCAAAGTTGGTTTTTCGCGAAATTTTTTGAACTACTCCTCCCCACCCCACACCACCCTCATAAAATACCTACAGATCAATTATTGGAAAGAAAGGCCAGAAAAGTCGTAAACTGTCATTTGCCCTTTCAAGAAAGCGGCAAAAACACGAGTAACTGGCTTTTAAAGCTTAAAGGCACACAAGATCTACGCTGTTTCCACAAAAGGAGCCCTAGAACCTAAAACCCCCTTTTGTGAAAACATGCTAGATCTTGTGTGCCTTTAGCTTTAAAAGCCAGTAACTCGTGTTTTTGCCGTTTTCTTGAAACGGCAAATGACAGTTGAAGACTTTAATGGCCTTTCTATCCCATAATTTACTTGTGTGAGATCTATCCCATAATTTCTTTATTTGAGACCTAGAGGTTATGCTTAGGTTAGAAAAAGGCCATTTTCTGGTATTGTTACTCAAAATACAGGAAACTTCCATCCATTAATCGCAATCTACATGAAGAGAACGTTGTATTGCCGTATAGTGCATCGAAATCCATTGAAAGCTCGAGAAATGGCGCCACTTTGAAGATATTAGGGTACACAAGTAACTTTGAGAGATTAAGGTTAGGTTACAAAAAAACACATTTTCGGATTTTCTACTCCAAATAGGGCAAAACTGGCACGCCAGTCTGAAAGTACAGGAAGAGGCCGTTGTATTGCCGTATAGTGCATCGAAATCCATTAAAAGGTCGAGAAATGGCGCCACTTTGAAATTTAGGTTACACAAGTAAATTAATGCGTACTTGTTGGCTTTAAAAGCCAGTAACTCACTTTTCAACGTTTTGATCCCAAAAATGCACCTTTTTTCTCAGACCTAGTGGAAAATGTACATCTTTCACTAAGCAAATCGTTGCGCCATACGTCAGGCAAAGTTGGTTTTTCGCGAAATTTTTTGAACTACTCCTCCCCACCCCACACCACCCTCATAAAATACCTACAGATCAATTATTGGAAAGAAAGGCCAGAAAAGTCGTAAACTGTCATTTGCCCTTTCAAGAAAGCGGCAAAAACACGAGTAACTGGCTTTTAAAGCTTAAAGGCACACAAGATCTACGCTGTTTCCACAAAAGGAGCCCTAGAACCTAAAACCCCCTTTTGTGAAAACATGCTAGATCTTGTGTGCCTTTAGCTTTAAAAGCCAGTAACTCGTGTTTTTGCCGTTTTCTTGAAACGGCAAATGACAGTTGAAGACTTTAATGGCCTTTCTATCCCATAATTTACTTGTGTGAGATCTATCCCATAATTTCTTTATTTGAGACCTAGAGGTTATGCTTAGGTTAGAAAAAGGCCATTTTCTGGTATTGTTACTCAAAATACAGGAAACTTCCATCCATTAATCGCAATCTACATGAAGAGAACGTTGTATTGCCGTATAGTGCATCGAAATCCATTGAAAGCTCGAGAAATGGCGCCACTTTGAAGATATTAGGGTACACAAGTAACTTTGAGAGATTAAGGTTAGGTTACAAAAAAACACATTTTCGGATTTTCTACTCCAAATAGGGCAAAACTGGCACGCCAGTCTGAAAGTACAGGAAGAGGCCGTTGTATTGCCGTATAGTGCATCGAAATCCATTAAAAGGTCGAGAAATGGCGCCACTTTGAAATTTAGGTTACACAAGTAAATTAATGCGTACTTGTTGGCTTTAAAAGCCAGTAACTCACTTTTCAACGTTTTGATCCCAAAAATGCACCTTTTTTCTCAGACCTAGTGGAAAATGTACATCTTTCACTAAGCAAATCGTTGCGCCATACGTCAGGCAAAGTTGGTTTTTCGCGAAATTTTTTGAACTACTCCTCCCCACCCCACACCACCCTCATAAAATACCTACAGATCAATTATTGGAAAGAAAGGCCAGAAAAGTCGTAAACTGTCATTTGCCCTTTCAAGAAAGCGGCAAAAACACGAGTAACTGGCTTTTAAAGCTTAAAGGCACACAAGATCTACGCTGTTTCCACAAAAGGAGCCCTAGAACCTAAAACCCCCTTTTGTGAAAACATGCTAGATCTTGTGTGCCTTTAGCTTTAAAAGCCAGTAACTCGTGTTTTTGCCGTTTTCTTGAAACGGCAAATGACAGTTGAAGACTTTAATGGCCTTTCTATCCCATAATTTACTTGTGTGAGATCTATCCCATAATTTCTTTATTTGAGACCTAGAGGTTATGCTTAGGTTAGAAAAAGGCCATTTTCTGGTATTGTTACTCAAAATACAGGAAACTTCCATCCATTAATCGCAATCTACATGAAGAGAACGTTGTATTGCCGTATAGTGCATCGAAATCCATTGAAAGCTCGAGAAATGGCGCCACTTTGAAGATATTAGGGTACACAAGTAACTTTGAGAGATTAAGGTTAGGTTACAAAAAAACACATTTTCGGATTTTCTACTCCAAATAGGGCAAAACTGGCACGCCAGTCTGAAAGTACAGGAAGAGGCCGTTGTATTGCCGTATAGTGCATCGAAATCCATTAAAAGGTCGAGAAATGGCGCCACTTTGAAATTTAGGTTACACAAGTAAATTAATGCGTACTTGTTGGCTTTAAAAGCCAGTAACTCACTTTTCAACGTTTTGATCCCAAAAATGCACCTTTTTTCTCAGACCTAGTGGAAAATGTACATCTTTCACTAAGCAAATCGTTGCGCCATACGTCAGGCAAAGTTGGTTTTTCGCGAAATTTTTTGAACTACTCCTCCCCACCCCACACCACCCTCATAAAATACCTACAGATCAATTATTGGAAAGAAAGGCCAGAAAAGTCGTAAACTGTCATTTGCCCTTTCAAGAAAGCGGCAAAAACACGAGTAACTGGCTTTTAAAGCTTAAAGGCACACAAGATCTACGCTGTTTCCACAAAAGGAGCCCTAGAACCTAAAACCCCCTTTTGTGAAAACATGCTAGATCTTGTGTGCCTTTAGCTTTAAAAGCCAGTAACTCGTGTTTTTGCCGTTTTCTTGAAACGGCAAATGACAGTTGAAGACTTTAATGGCCTTTCTATCCCATAATTTACTTGTGTGAGATCTATCCCATAATTTCTTTATTTGAGACCTAGAGGTTATGCTTAGGTTAGAAAAAGGCCATTTTCTGGTATTGTTACTCAAAATACAGGAAACTTCCATCCATTAATCGCAATCTACATGAAGAGAACGTTGTATTGCCGTATAGTGCATCGAAATCCATTGAAAGCTCGAGAAATGGCGCCACTTTGAAGATATTAGGGTACACAAGTAACTTTGAGAGATTAAGGTTAGGTTACAAAAAAACACATTTTCGGATTTTCTACTCCAAATAGGGCAAAACTGGCACGCCAGTCTGAAAGTACAGGAAGAGGCCGTTGTATTGCCGTATAGTGCATCGAAATCCATTAAAAGGTCGAGAAATGGCGCCACTTTGAAATTTAGGTTACACAAGTAAATTAATGCGTACTTGTTGGCTTTAAAAGCCAGTAACTCACTTTTCAACGTTTTGATCCCAAAAATGCACCTTTTTTCTCAGACCTAGTGGAAAATGTACATCTTTCACTAAGCAAATCGTTGCGCCATACGTCAGGCAAAGTTGGTTTTTCGCGAAATTTTTTGAACTACTCCTCCCCACCCCACACCACCCTCATAAAATACCTACAGATCAATTATTGGAAAGAAAGGCCAGAAAAGTCGTAAACTGTCATTTGCCCTTTCAAGAAAGCGGCAAAAACACGAGTAACTGGCTTTTAAAGCTTAAAGGCACACAAGATCTACGCTGTTTCCACAAAAGGAGCCCTAGAACCTAAAACCCCCTTTTGTGAAAACATGCTAGATCTTGTGTGCCTTTAGCTTTAAAAGCCAGTAACTCGTGTTTTTGCCGTTTTCTTGAAACGGCAAATGACAGTTGAAGACTTTAATGGCCTTTCTATCCCATAATTTACTTGTGTGAGATCTATCCCATAATTTCTTTATTTGAGACCTAGAGGTTATGCTTAGGTTAGAAAAAGGCCATTTTCTGGTATTGTTACTCAAAATACAGGAAACTTCCATCCATTAATCGCAATCTACATGAAGAGAACGTTGTATTGCCGTATAGTGCATCGAAATCCATTGAAAGCTCGAGAAATGGCGCCACTTTGAAGATATTAGGGTACACAAGTAACTTTGAGAGATTAAGGTTAGGTTACAAAAAAACACATTTTCGGATTTTCTACTCCAAATAGGGCAAAACTGGCACGCCAGTCTGAAAGTACAGGAAGAGGCCGTTGTATTGCCGTATAGTGCATCGAAATCCATTAAAAGGTCGAGAAATGGCGCCACTTTGAAATTTAGGTTACACAAGTAAATTAATGCGTACTTGTTGGCTTTAAAAGCCAGTAACTCACTTTTCAACGTTTTGATCCCAAAAATGCACCTTTTTTCTCAGACCTAGTGGAAAATGTACATCTTTCACTAAGCAAATCGTTGCGCCATACGTCAGGCAAAGTTGGTTTTTCGCGAAATTTTTTGAACTACTCCTCCCCACCCCACACCACCCTCATAAAATACCTACAGATCAATTATTGGAAAGAAAGGCCAGAAAAGTCGTAAACTGTCATTTGCCCTTTCAAGAAAGCGGCAAAAACACGAGTAACTGGCTTTTAAAGCTTAAAGGCACACAAGATCTACGCTGTTTCCACAAAAGGAGCCCTAGAACCTAAAACCCCCTTTTGTGAAAACATGCTAGATCTTGTGTGCCTTTAGCTTTAAAAGCCAGTAACTCGTGTTTTTGCCGTTTTCTTGAAACGGCAAATGACAGTTGAAGACTTTAATGGCCTTTCTATCCCATAATTTACTTGTGTGAGATCTATCCCATAATTTCTTTATTTGAGACCTAGAGGTTATGCTTAGGTTAGAAAAAGGCCATTTTCTGGTATTGTTACTCAAAATACAGGAAACTTCCATCCATTAATCGCAATCTACATGAAGAGAACGTTGTATTGCCGTATAGTGCATCGAAATCCATTGAAAGCTCGAGAAATGGCGCCACTTTGAAGATATTAGGGTACACAAGTAACTTTGAGAGATTAAGGTTAGGTTACAAAAAAACACATTTTCGGATTTTCTACTCCAAATAGGGCAAAACTGGCACGCCAGTCTGAAAGTACAGGAAGAGGCCGTTGTATTGCCGTATAGTGCATCGAAATCCATTAAAAGGTCGAGAAATGGCGCCACTTTGAAATTTAGGTTACACAAGTAAATTAATGCGTACTTGTTGGCTTTAAAAGCCAGTAACTCACTTTTCAACGTTTTGATCCCAAAAATGCACCTTTTTTCTCAGACCTAGTGGAAAATGTACATCTTTCACTAAGCAAATCGTTGCGCCATACGTCAGGCAAAGTTGGTTTTTCGCGAAATTTTTTGAACTACTCCTCCCCACCCCACACCACCCTCATAAAATACCTACAGATCAATTATTGGAAAGAAAGGCCAGAAAAGTCGTAAACTGTCATTTGCCCTTTCAAGAAAGCGGCAAAAACACGAGTAACTGGCTTTTAAAGCTTAAAGGCACACAAGATCTACGCTGTTTCCACAAAAGGAGCCCTAGAACCTAAAACCCCCTTTTGTGAAAACATGCTAGATCTTGTGTGCCTTTAGCTTTAAAAGCCAGTAACTCGTGTTTTTGCCGTTTTCTTGAAACGGCAAATGACAGTTGAAGACTTTAATGGCCTTTCTATCCCATAATTTACTTGTGTGAGATCTATCCCATAATTTCTTTATTTGAGACCTAGAGGTTATGCTTAGGTTAGAAAAAGGCCATTTTCTGGTATTGTTACTCAAAATACAGGAAACTTCCATCCATTAATCGCAATCTACATGAAGAGAACGTTGTATTGCCGTATAGTGCATCGAAATCCATTGAAAGCTCGAGAAATGGCGCCACTTTGAAGATATTAGGGTACACAAGTAACTTTGAGAGATTAAGGTTAGGTTACAAAAAAACACATTTTCGGATTTTCTACTCCAAATAGGGCAAAACTGGCACGCCAGTCTGAAAGTACAGGAAGAGGCCGTTGTATTGCCGTATAGTGCATCGAAATCCATTAAAAGGTCGAGAAATGGCGCCACTTTGAAATTTAGGTTACACAAGTAAATTAATGCGTACTTGTTGGCTTTAAAAGCCAGTAACTCACTTTTCAACGTTTTGATCCCAAAAATGCACCTTTTTTCTCAGACCTAGTGGAAAATGTACATCTTTCACTAAGCAAATCGTTGCGCCATACGTCAGGCAAAGTTGGTTTTTCGCGAAATTTTTTGAACTACTCCTCCCCACCCCACACCACCCTCATAAAATACCTACAGATCAATTATTGGAAAGAAAGGCCAGAAAAGTCGTAAACTGTCATTTGCCCTTTCAAGAAAGCGGCAAAAACACGAGTAACTGGCTTTTAAAGCTTAAAGGCACACAAGATCTACGCTGTTTCCACAAAAGGAGCCCTAGAACCTAAAACCCCCTTTTGTGAAAACATGCTAGATCTTGTGTGCCTTTAGCTTTAAAAGCCAGTAACTCGTGTTTTTGCCGTTTTCTTGAAACGGCAAATGACAGTTGAAGACTTTAATGGCCTTTCTATCCCATAATTTACTTGTGTGAGATCTATCCCATAATTTCTTTATTTGAGACCTAGAGGTTATGCTTAGGTTAGAAAAAGGCCATTTTCTGGTATTGTTACTCAAAATACAGGAAACTTCCATCCATTAATCGCAATCTACATGAAGAGAACGTTGTATTGCCGTATAGTGCATCGAAATCCATTGAAAGCTCGAGAAATGGCGCCACTTTGAAGATATTAGGGTACACAAGTAACTTTGAGAGATTAAGGTTAGGTTACAAAAAAACACATTTTCGGATTTTCTACTCCAAATAGGGCAAAACTGGCACGCCAGTCTGAAAGTACAGGAAGAGGCCGTTGTATTGCCGTATAGTGCATCGAAATCCATTAAAAGGTCGAGAAATGGCGCCACTTTGAAATTTAGGTTACACAAGTAAATTAATGCGTACTTGTTGGCTTTAAAAGCCAGTAACTCACTTTTCAACGTTTTGATCCCAAAAATGCACCTTTTTTCTCAGACCTAGTGGAAAATGTACATCTTTCACTAAGCAAATCGTTGCGCCATACGTCAGGCAAAGTTGGTTTTTCGCGAAATTTTTTGAACTACTCCTCCCCACCCCACACCACCCTCATAAAATACCTACAGATCAATTATTGGAAAGAAAGGCCAGAAAAGTCGTAAACTGTCATTTGCCCTTTCAAGAAAGCGGCAAAAACACGAGTAACTGGCTTTTAAAGCTTAAAGGCACACAAGATCTACGCTGTTTCCACAAAAGGAGCCCTAGAACCTAAAACCCCCTTTTGTGAAAACATGCTAGATCTTGTGTGCCTTTAGCTTTAAAAGCCAGTAACTCGTGTTTTTGCCGTTTTCTTGAAACGGCAAATGACAGTTGAAGACTTTAATGGCCTTTCTATCCCATAATTTACTTGTGTGAGATCTATCCCATAATTTCTTTATTTGAGACCTAGAGGTTATGCTTAGGTTAGAAAAAGGCCATTTTCTGGTATTGTTACTCAAAATACAGGAAACTTCCATCCATTAATCGCAATCTACATGAAGAGAACGTTGTATTGCCGTATAGTGCATCGAAATCCATTGAAAGCTCGAGAAATGGCGCCACTTTGAAGATATTAGGGTACACAAGTAACTTTGAGAGATTAAGGTTAGGTTACAAAAAAACACATTTTCGGATTTTCTACTCCAAATAGGGCAAAACTGGCACGCCAGTCTGAAAGTACAGGAAGAGGCCGTGTGTATTGCCGTATAGTGCATCGAAATCCATTAAAAGGTCGAGAAATGGCGCCACTTTGAAATTTAGGTTACACAAGTAAATTAATGCGTACTTGTTGGCTTTAAAAGCCAGTAACTCACTTTTCAACGTTTTGATCCCAAAAATGCACCTTTTTTCTCAGACCTAGTGGAAAATGTACATCTTTCACTAAGCAAATCGTTGCGCCATACGTCAGGCAAAGTTGGTTTTTCGCGAAATTTTTTGAACTACTCCTCCCCACCCCACACCACCCTCATAAAATACCTACAGATCAATTATTGGAAAGAAAGGCCAGAAAAGTCGTAAACTGTCATTTGCCCTTTCAAGAAAGCGGCAAAAACACGAGTAACTGGCTTTTAAAGCTTAAAGGCACACAAGATCTACGCTGTTTCCACAAAAGGAGCCCTAGAACCTAAAACCCCCTTTTGTGAAAACATGCTAGATCTTGTGTGCCTTTAGCTTTAAAAGCCAGTAACTCGTGTTTTTGCCGTTTTCTTGAAACGGCAAATGACAGTTGAAGACTTTAATGGCCTTTCTATCCCATAATTTACTTGTGTGAGATCTATCCCATAATTTCTTTATTTGAGACCTAGAGGTTATGCTTAGGTTAGAAAAAGGCCATTTTCTGGTATTGTTACTCAAAATACAGGAAACTTCCATCCATTAATCGCAATCTACATGAAGAGAACGTTGTATTGCCGTATAGTGCATCGAAATCCATTGAAAGCTCGAGAAATGGCGCCACTTTGAAGATATTAGGGTACACAAGTAACTTTGAGAGATTAAGGTTAGGTTACAAAAAAACACATTTTCGGATTTTCTACTCCAAATAGGGCAAAACTGGCACGCCAGTCTGAAAGTACAGGAAGAGGCCGTTGTATTGCCGTATAGTGCATCGAAATCCATTAAAAGGTCGAGAAATGGCGCCACTTTGAAATTTAGGTTACACAAGTAAATTAATGCGTACTTGTTGGCTTTAAAAGCCAGTAACTCACTTTTCAACGTTTTGATCCCAAAAATGCACCTTTTTTCTCAGACCTAGTGGAAAATGTACATCTTTCACTAAGCAAATCGTTGCGCCATACGTCAGGCAAAGTTGGTTTTTCGCGAAATTTTTTGAACTACTCCTCCCCACCCCACACCACCCTCATAAAATACCTACAGATCAATTATTGGAAAGAAAGGCCAGAAAAGTCGTAAACTGTCATTTGCCCTTTCAAGAAAGCGGCAAAAACACGAGTAACTGGCTTTTAAAGCTTAAAGGCACACAAGATCTACGCTGTTTCCACAAAAGGAGCCCTAGAACCTAAAACCCCCTTTTGTGAAAACATGCTAGATCTTGTGTGCCTTTAGCTTTAAAAGCCAGTAACTCGTGTTTTTGCCGTTTTCTTGAAACGGCAAATGACAGTTGAAGACTTTAATGGCCTTTCTATCCCATAATTTACTTGTGTGAGATCTATCCCATAATTTCTTTATTTGAGACCTAGAGGTTATGCTTAGGTTAGAAAAAGGCCATTTTCTGGTATTGTTACTCAAAATACAGGAAACTTCCATCCATTAATCGCAATCTACATGAAGAGAACGTTGTATTGCCGTATAGTGCATCGAAATCCATTGAAAGCTCGAGAAATGGCGCCACTTTGAAGATATTAGGGTACACAAGTAACTTTGAGAGATTAAGGTTAGGTTACAAAAAAACACATTTTCGGATTTTCTACTCCAAATAGGGCAAAACTGGCACGCCAGTCTGAAAGTACAGGAAGAGGCCGTTGTATTGCCGTATAGTGCATCGAAATCCATTAAAAGGTCGAGAAATGGCGCCACTTTGAAATTTAGGTTACACAAGTAAATTAATGCGTACTTGTTGGCTTTAAAAGCCAGTAACTCACTTTTCAACGTTTTGATCCCAAAAATGCACCTTTTTTCTCAGACCTAGTGGAAAATGTACATCTTTCACTAAGCAAATCGTTGCGCCATACGTCAGGCAAAGTTGGTTTTTCGCGAAATTTTTTGAACTACTCCTCCCCACCCCACACCACCCTCATAAAATACCTACAGATCAATTATTGGAAAGAAAGGCCAGAAAAGTCGTAAACTGTCATTTGCCCTTTCAAGAAAGCGGCAAAAACACGAGTAACTGGCTTTTAAAGCTTAAAGGCACACAAGATCTACGCTGTTTCCACAAAAGGAGCCCTAGAACCTAAAACCCCCTTTTGTGAAAACATGCTAGATCTTGTGTGCCTTTAGCTTTAAAAGCCAGTAACTCGTGTTTTTGCCGTTTTCTTGAAACGGCAAATGACAGTTGAAGACTTTAATGGCCTTTCTATCCCATAATTTACTTGTGTGAGATCTATCCCATAATTTCTTTATTTGAGACCTAGAGGTTATGCTTAGGTTAGAAAAAGGCCATTTTCTGGTATTGTTACTCAAAATACAGGAAACTTCCATCCATTAATCGCAATCTACATGAAGAGAACGTTGTATTGCCGTATAGTGCATCGAAATCCATTGAAAGCTCGAGAAATGGCGCCACTTTGAAGATATTAGGGTACACAAGTAACTTTGAGAGATTAAGGTTAGGTTACAAAAAAACACATTTTCGGATTTTCTACTCCAAATAGGGCAAAACTGGCACGCCAGTCTGAAAGTACAGGAAGAGGCCGTTGTATTGCCGTATAGTGCATCGAAATCCATTAAAAGGTCGAGAAATGGCGCCACTTTGAAATTTAGGTTACACAAGTAAATTAATGCGTACTTGTTGGCTTTAAAAGCCAGTAACTCACTTTTCAACGTTTTGATCCCAAAAATGCACCTTTTTTCTCAGACCTAGTGGAAAATGTACATCTTTCACTAAGCAAATCGTTGCGCCATACGTCAGGCAAAGTTGGTTTTTCGCGAAATTTTTTGAACTACTCCTCCCCACCCCACACCACCCTCATAAAATACCTACAGATCAATTATTGGAAAGAAAGGCCAGAAAAGTCGTAAACTGTCATTTGCCCTTTCAAGAAAGCGGCAAAAACACGAGTAACTGGCTTTTAAAGCTTAAAGGCACACAAGATCTACGCTGTTTCCACAAAAGGAGCCCTAGAACCTAAAACCCCCTTTTGTGAAAACATGCTAGATCTTGTGTGCCTTTAGCTTTAAAAGCCAGTAACTCGTGTTTTTGCCGTTTTCTTGAAACGGCAAATGACAGTTGAAGACTTTAATGGCCTTTCTATCCCATAATTTACTTGTGTGAGATCTATCCCATAATTTCTTTATTTGAGACCTAGAGGTTATGCTTAGGTTAGAAAAAGGCCATTTTCTGGTATTGTTACTCAAAATACAGGAAACTTCCATCCATTAATCGCAATCTACATGAAGAGAACGTTGTATTGCCGTATAGTGCATCGAAATCCATTGAAAGCTCGAGAAATGGCGCCACTTTGAAGATATTAGGGTACACAAGTAACTTTGAGAGATTAAGGTTAGGTTACAAAAAAACACATTTTCGGATTTTCTACTCCAAATAGGGCAAAACTGGCACGCCAGTCTGAAAGTACAGGAAGAGGCCGTTGTATTGCCGTATAGTGCATCGAAATCCATTAAAAGGTCGAGAAATGGCGCCACTTTGAAATTTAGGTTACACAAGTAAATTAATGCGTACTTGTTGGCTTTAAAAGCCAGTAACTCACTTTTCAACGTTTTGATCCCAAAAATGCACCTTTTTTCTCAGACCTAGTGGAAAATGTACATCTTTCACTAAGCAAATCGTTGCGCCATACGTCAGGCAAAGTTGGTTTTTCGCGAAATTTTTTGAACTACTCCTCCCCACCCCACACCACCCTCATAAAATACCTACAGATCAATTATTGGAAAGAAAGGCCAGAAAAGTCGTAAACTGTCATTTGCCCTTTCAAGAAAGCGGCAAAAACACGAGTAACTGGCTTTTAAAGCTTAAAGGCACACAAGATCTACGCTGTTTCCACAAAAGGAGCCCTAGAACCTAAAACCCCCTTTTGTGAAAACATGCTAGATCTTGTGTGCCTTTAGCTTTAAAAGCCAGTAACTCGTGTTTTTGCCGTTTTCTTGAAACGGCAAATGACAGTTGAAGACTTTAATGGCCTTTCTATCCCATAATTTACTTGTGTGAGATCTATCCCATAATTTCTTTATTTGAGACCTAGAGGTTATGCTTAGGTTAGAAAAAGGCCATTTTCTGGTATTGTTACTCAAAATACAGGAAACTTCCATCCATTAATCGCAATCTACATGAAGAGAACGTTGTATTGCCGTATAGTGCATCGAAATCCATTGAAAGCTCGAGAAATGGCGCCACTTTGAAGATATTAGGGTACACAAGTAACTTTGAGAGATTAAGGTTAGGTTACAAAAAAACACATTTTCGGATTTTCTACTCCAAATAGGGCAAAACTGGCACGCCAGTCTGAAAGTACAGGAAGAGGCCGTTGTATTGCCGTATAGTGCATCGAAATCCATTAAAAGGTCGAGAAATGGCGCCACTTTGAAATTTAGGTTACACAAGTAAATTAATGCGTACTTGTTGGCTTTAAAAGCCAGTAACTCACTTTTCAACGTTTTGATCCCAAAAATGCACCTTTTTTCTCAGACCTAGTGGAAAATGTACATCTTTCACTAAGCAAATCGTTGCGCCATACGTCAGGCAAAGTTGGTTTTTCGCGAAATTTTTTGAACTACTCCTCCCCACCCCACACCACCCTCATAAAATACCTACAGATCAATTATTGGAAAGAAAGGCCAGAAAAGTCGTAAACTGTCATTTGCCCTTTCAAGAAAGCGGCAAAAACACGAGTAACTGGCTTTTAAAGCTTAAAGGCACACAAGATCTACGCTGTTTCCACAAAAGGAGCCCTAGAACCTAAAACCCCCTTTTGTGAAAACATGCTAGATCTTGTGTGCCTTTAGCTTTAAAAGCCAGTAACTCGTGTTTTTGCCGTTTTCTTGAAACGGCAAATGACAGTTGAAGACTTTAATGGCCTTTCTATCCCATAATTTACTTGTGTGAGATCTATCCCATAATTTCTTTATTTGAGACCTAGAGGTTATGCTTAGGTTAGAAAAAGGCCATTTTCTGGTATTGTTACTCAAAATACAGGAAACTTCCATCCATTAATCGCAATCTACATGAAGAGAACGTTGTATTGCCGTATAGTGCATCGAAATCCATTGAAAGCTCGAGAAATGGCGCCACTTTGAAGATATTAGGGTACACAAGTAACTTTGAGAGATTAAGGTTAGGTTACAAAAAAACACATTTTCGGATTTTCTACTCCAAATAGGGCAAAACTGGCACGCCAGTCTGAAAGTACAGGAAGAGGCCGTTGTATTGCCGTATAGTGCATCGAAATCCATTAAAAGGTCGAGAAATGGCGCCACTTTGAAATTTAGGTTACACAAGTAAATTAATGCGTACTTGTTGGCTTTAAAAGCCAGTAACTCACTTTTCAACGTTTTGATCCCAAAAATGCACCTTTTTTCTCAGACCTAGTGGAAAATGTACATCTTTCACTAAGCAAATCGTTGCGCCATACGTCAGGCAAAGTTGGTTTTTCGCGAAATTTTTTGAACTACTCCTCCCCACCCCACACCACCCTCATAAAATACCTACAGATCAATTATTGGAAAGAAAGGCCAGAAAAGTCGTAAACTGTCATTTGCCCTTTCAAGAAAGCGGCAAAAACACGAGTAACTGGCTTTTAAAGCTTAAAGGCACACAAGATCTACGCTGTTTCCACAAAAGGAGCCCTAGAACCTAAAACCCCCTTTTGTGAAAACATGCTAGATCTTGTGTGCCTTTAGCTTTAAAAGCCAGTAACTCGTGTTTTTGCCGTTTTCTTGAAACGGCAAATGACAGTTGAAGACTTTAATGGCCTTTCTATCCCATAATTTACTTGTGTGAGATCTATCCCATAATTTCTTTATTTGAGACCTAGAGGTTATGCTTAGGTTAGAAAAAGGCCATTTTCTGGTATTGTTACTCAAAATACAGGAAACTTCCATCCATTAATCGCAATCTACATGAAGAGAACGTTGTATTGCCGTATAGTGCATCGAAATCCATTGAAAGCTCGAGAAATGGCGCCACTTTGAAGATATTAGGGTACACAAGTAACTTTGAGAGATTAAGGTTAGGTTACAAAAAAACACATTTTCGGATTTTCTACTCCAAATAGGGCAAAACTGGCACGCCAGTCTGAAAGTACAGGAAGAGGCCGTTGTATTGCCGTATAGTGCATCGAAATCCATTAAAAGGTCGAGAAATGGCGCCACTTTGAAATTTAGGTTACACAAGTAAATTAATGCGTACTTGTTGGCTTTAAAAGCCAGTAACTCACTTTTCAACGTTTTGATCCCAAAAATGCACCTTTTTTCTCAGACCTAGTGGAAAATGTACATCTTTCACTAAGCAAATCGTTGCGCCATACGTCAGGCAAAGTTGGTTTTTCGCGAAATTTTTTGAACTACTCCTCCCCACCCCACACCACCCTCATAAAATACCTACAGATCAATTATTGGAAAGAAAGGCCAGAAAAGTCGTAAACTGTCATTTGCCCTTTCAAGAAAGCGGCAAAAACACGAGTAACTGGCTTTTAAAGCTTAAAGGCACACAAGATCTACGCTGTTTCCACAAAAGGAGCCCTAGAACCTAAAACCCCCTTTTGTGAAAACATGCTAGATCTTGTGTGCCTTTAGCTTTAAAAGCCAGTAACTCGTGTTTTTGCCGTTTTCTTGAAACGGCAAATGACAGTTGAAGACTTTAATGGCCTTTCTATCCCATAATTTACTTGTGTGAGATCTATCCCATAATTTCTTTATTTGAGACCTAGAGGTTATGCTTAGGTTAGAAAAAGGCCATTTTCTGGTATTGTTACTCAAAATACAGGAAACTTCCATCCATTAATCGCAATCTACATGAAGAGAACGTTGTATTGCCGTATAGTGCATCGAAATCCATTGAAAGCTCGAGAAATGGCGCCACTTTGAAGATATTAGGGTACACAAGTAACTTTGAGAGATTAAGGTTAGGTTACAAAAAAACACATTTTCGGATTTTCTACTCCAAATAGGGCAAAACTGGCACGCCAGTCTGAAAGTACAGGAAGAGGCCGTTGTATTGCCGTATAGTGCATCGAAATCCATTAAAAGGTCGAGAAATGGCGCCACTTTGAAATTTAGGTTACACAAGTAAATTAATGCGTACTTGTTGGCTTTAAAAGCCAGTAACTCACTTTTCAACGTTTTGATCCCAAAAATGCACCTTTTTTCTCAGACCTAGTGGAAAATGTACATCTTTCACTAAGCAAATCGTTGCGCCATACGTCAGGCAAAGTTGGTTTTTCGCGAAATTTTTTGAACTACTCCTCCCCACCCCACACCACCCTCATAAAATACCTACAGATCAATTATTGGAAAGAAAGGCCAGAAAAGTCGTAAACTGTCATTTGCCCTTTCAAGAAAGCGGCAAAAACACGAGTAACTGGCTTTTAAAGCTTAAAGGCACACAAGATCTACGCTGTTTCCACAAAAGGAGCCCTAGAACCTAAAACCCCCTTTTGTGAAAACATGCTAGATCTTGTGTGCCTTTAGCTTTAAAAGCCAGTAACTCGTGTTTTTGCCGTTTTCTTGAAACGGCAAATGACAGTTGAAGACTTTAATGGCCTTTCTATCCCATAATTTACTTGTGTGAGATCTATCCCATAATTTCTTTATTTGAGACCTAGAGGTTATGCTTAGGTTAGAAAAAGGCCATTTTCTGGTATTGTTACTCAAAATACAGGAAACTTCCATCCATTAATCGCAATCTACATGAAGAGAACGTTGTATTGCCGTATAGTGCATCGAAATCCATTGAAAGCTCGAGAAATGGCGCCACTTTGAAGATATTAGGGTACACAAGTAACTTTGAGAGATTAAGGTTAGGTTACAAAAAAACACATTTTCGGATTTTCTACTCCAAATAGGGCAAAACTGGCACGCCAGTCTGAAAGTACAGGAAGAGGCCGTTGTATTGCCGTATAGTGCATCGAAATCCATTAAAAGGTCGAGAAATGGCGCCACTTTGAAATTTAGGTTACACAAGTAAATTAATGCGTACTTGTTGGCTTTAAAAGCCAGTAACTCACTTTTCAACGTTTTGATCCCAAAAATGCACCTTTTTTCTCAGACCTAGTGGAAAATGTACATCTTTCACTAAGCAAATCGTTGCGCCATACGTCAGGCAAAGTTGGTTTTTCGCGAAATTTTTTGAACTACTCCTCCCCACCCCACACCACCCTCATAAAATACCTACAGATCAATTATTGGAAAGAAAGGCCAGAAAAGTCGTAAACTGTCATTTGCCCTTTCAAGAAAGCGGCAAAAACACGAGTAACTGGCTTTTAAAGCTTAAAGGCACACAAGATCTACGCTGTTTCCACAAAAGGAGCCCTAGAACCTAAAACCCCCTTTTGTGAAAACATGCTAGATCTTGTGTGCCTTTAGCTTTAAAAGCCAGTAACTCGTGTTTTTGCCGTTTTCTTGAAACGGCAAATGACAGTTGAAGACTTTAATGGCCTTTCTATCCCATAATTTACTTGTGTGAGATCTATCCCATAATTTCTTTATTTGAGACCTAGAGGTTATGCTTAGGTTAGAAAAAGGCCATTTTCTGGTATTGTTACTCAAAATACAGGAAACTTCCATCCATTAATCGCAATCTACATGAAGAGAACGTTGTATTGCCGTATAGTGCATCGAAATCCATTGAAAGCTCGAGAAATGGCGCCACTTTGAAGATATTAGGGTACACAAGTAACTTTGAGAGATTAAGGTTAGGTTACAAAAAAACACATTTTCGGATTTTCTACTCCAAATAGGGCAAAACTGGCACGCCAGTCTGAAAGTACAGGAAGAGGCCGTTGTATTGCCGTATAGTGCATCGAAATCCATTAAAAGGTCGAGAAATGGCGCCACTTTGAAATTTAGGTTACACAAGTAAATTAATGCGTACTTGTTGGCTTTAAAAGCCAGTAACTCACTTTTCAACGTTTTGATCCCAAAAATGCACCTTTTTTCTCAGACCTAGTGGAAAATGTACATCTTTCACTAAGCAAATCGTTGCGCCATACGTCAGGCAAAGTTGGTTTTTCGCGAAATTTTTTGAACTACTCCTCCCCACCCCACACCACCCTCATAAAATACCTACAGATCAATTATTGGAAAGAAAGGCCAGAAAAGTCGTAAACTGTCATTTGCCCTTTCAAGAAAGCGGCAAAAACACGAGTAACTGGCTTTTAAAGCTTAAAGGCACACAAGATCTACGCTGTTTCCACAAAAGGAGCCCTAGAACCTAAAACCCCCTTTTGTGAAAACATGCTAGATCTTGTGTGCCTTTAGCTTTAAAAGCCAGTAACTCGTGTTTTTGCCGTTTTCTTGAAACGGCAAATGACAGTTGAAGACTTTAATGGCCTTTCTATCCCATAATTTACTTGTGTGAGATCTATCCCATAATTTCTTTATTTGAGACCTAGAGGTTATGCTTAGGTTAGAAAAAGGCCATTTTCTGGTATTGTTACTCAAAATACAGGAAACTTCCATCCATTAATCGCAATCTACATGAAGAGAACGTTGTATTGCCGTATAGTGCATCGAAATCCATTGAAAGCTCGAGAAATGGCGCCACTTTGAAGATATTAGGGTACACAAGTAACTTTGAGAGATTAAGGTTAGGTTACAAAAAAACACATTTTCGGATTTTCTACTCCAAATAGGGCAAAACTGGCACGCCAGTCTGAAAGTACAGGAAGAGGCCGTTGTATTGCCGTATAGTGCATCGAAATCCATTAAAAGGTCGAGAAATGGCGCCACTTTGAAATTTAGGTTACACAAGTAAATTAATGCGTACTTGTTGGCTTTAAAAGCCAGTAACTCACTTTTCAACGTTTTGATCCCAAAAATGCACCTTTTTTCTCAGACCTAGTGGAAAATGTACATCTTTCACTAAGCAAATCGTTGCGCCATACGTCAGGCAAAGTTGGTTTTTCGCGAAATTTTTTGAACTACTCCTCCCCACCCCACACCACCCTCATAAAATACCTACAGATCAATTATTGGAAAGAAAGGCCAGAAAAGTCGTAAACTGTCATTTGCCCTTTCAAGAAAGCGGCAAAAACACGAGTAACTGGCTTTTAAAGCTTAAAGGCACACAAGATCTACGCTGTTTCCACAAAAGGAGCCCTAGAACCTAAAACCCCCTTTTGTGAAAACATGCTAGATCTTGTGTGCCTTTAGCTTTAAAAGCCAGTAACTCGTGTTTTTGCCGTTTTCTTGAAACGGCAAATGACAGTTGAAGACTTTAATGGCCTTTCTATCCCATAATTTACTTGTGTGAGATCTATCCCATAATTTCTTTATTTGAGACCTAGAGGTTATGCTTAGGTTAGAAAAAGGCCATTTTCTGGTATTGTTACTCAAAATACAGGAAACTTCCATCCATTAATCGCAATCTACATGAAGAGAACGTTGTATTGCCGTATAGTGCATCGAAATCCATTGAAAGCTCGAGAAATGGCGCCACTTTGAAGATATTAGGGTACACAAGTAACTTTGAGAGATTAAGGTTAGGTTACAAAAAAACACATTTTCGGATTTTCTACTCCAAATAGGGCAAAACTGGCACGCCAGTCTGAAAGTACAGGAAGAGGCCGTTGTATTGCCGTATAGTGCATCGAAATCCATTAAAAGGTCGAGAAATGGCGCCACTTTGAAATTTAGGTTACACAAGTAAATTAATGCGTACTTGTTGGCTTTAAAAGCCAGTAACTCACTTTTCAACGTTTTGATCCCAAAAATGCACCTTTTTTCTCAGACCTAGTGGAAAATGTACATCTTTCACTAAGCAAATCGTTGCGCCATACGTCAGGCAAAGTTGGTTTTTCGCGAAATTTTTTGAACTACTCCTCCCCACCCCACACCACCCTCATAAAATACCTACAGATCAATTATTGGAAAGAAAGGCCAGAAAAGTCGTAAACTGTCATTTGCCCTTTCAAGAAAGCGGCAAAAACACGAGTAACTGGCTTTTAAAGCTTAAAGGCACACAAGATCTACGCTGTTTCCACAAAAGGAGCCCTAGAACCTAAAACCCCCTTTTGTGAAAACATGCTAGATCTTGTGTGCCTTTAGCTTTAAAAGCCAGTAACTCGTGTTTTTGCCGTTTTCTTGAAACGGCAAATGACAGTTGAAGACTTTAATGGCCTTTCTATCCCATAATTTACTTGTGTGAGATCTATCCCATAATTTCTTTATTTGAGACCTAGAGGTTATGCTTAGGTTAGAAAAAGGCCATTTTCTGGTATTGTTACTCAAAATACAGGAAACTTCCATCCATTAATCGCAATCTACATGAAGAGAACGTTGTATTGCCGTATAGTGCATCGAAATCCATTGAAAGCTCGAGAAATGGCGCCACTTTGAAGATATTAGGGTACACAAGTAACTTTGAGAGATTAAGGTTAGGTTACAAAAAAACACATTTTCGGATTTTCTACTCCAAATAGGGCAAAACTGGCACGCCAGTCTGAAAGTACAGGAAGAGGCCGTTGTATTGCCGTATAGTGCATCGAAATCCATTAAAAGGTCGAGAAATGGCGCCACTTTGAAATTTAGGTTACACAAGTAAATTAATGCGTACTTGTTGGCTTTAAAAGCCAGTAACTCACTTTTCAACGTTTTGATCCCAAAAATGCACCTTTTTTCTCAGACCTAGTGGAAAATGTACATCTTTCACTAAGCAAATCGTTGCGCCATACGTCAGGCAAAGTTGGTTTTTCGCGAAATTTTTTGAACTACTCCTCCCCACCCCACACCACCCTCATAAAATACCTACAGATCAATTATTGGAAAGAAAGGCCAGAAAAGTCGTAAACTGTCATTTGCCCTTTCAAGAAAGCGGCAAAAACACGAGTAACTGGCTTTTAAAGCTTAAAGGCACACAAGATCTACGCTGTTTCCACAAAAGGAGCCCTAGAACCTAAAACCCCCTTTTGTGAAAACATGCTAGATCTTGTGTGCCTTTAGCTTTAAAAGCCAGTAACTCGTGTTTTTGCCGTTTTCTTGAAACGGCAAATGACAGTTGAAGACTTTAATGGCCTTTCTATCCCATAATTTACTTGTGTGAGATCTATCCCATAATTTCTTTATTTGAGACCTAGAGGTTATGCTTAGGTTAGAAAAAGGCCATTTTCTGGTATTGTTACTCAAAATACAGGAAACTTCCATCCATTAATCGCAATCTACATGAAGAGAACGTTGTATTGCCGTATAGTGCATCGAAATCCATTGAAAGCTCGAGAAATGGCGCCACTTTGAAGATATTAGGGTACACAAGTAACTTTGAGAGATTAAGGTTAGGTTACAAAAAAACACATTTTCGGATTTTCTACTCCAAATAGGGCAAAACTGGCACGCCAGTCTGAAAGTACAGGAAGAGGCCGTTGTATTGCCGTATAGTGCATCGAAATCCATTAAAAGGTCGAGAAATGGCGCCACTTTGAAATTTAGGTTACACAAGTAAATTAATGCGTACTTGTTGGCTTTAAAAGCCAGTAACTCACTTTTCAACGTTTTGATCCCAAAAATGCACCTTTTTTCTCAGACCTAGTGGAAAATGTACATCTTTCACTAAGCAAATCGTTGCGCCATACGTCAGGCAAAGTTGGTTTTTCGCGAAATTTTTTGAACTACTCCTCCCCACCCCACACCACCCTCATAAAATACCTACAGATCAATTATTGGAAAGAAAGGCCAGAAAAGTCGTAAACTGTCATTTGCCCTTTCAAGAAAGCGGCAAAAACACGAGTAACTGGCTTTTAAAGCTTAAAGGCACACAAGATCTACGCTGTTTCCACAAAAGGAGCCCTAGAACCTAAAACCCCCTTTTGTGAAAACATGCTAGATCTTGTGTGCCTTTAGCTTTAAAAGCCAGTAACTCGTGTTTTTGCCGTTTTCTTGAAACGGCAAATGACAGTTGAAGACTTTAATGGCCTTTCTATCCCATAATTTACTTGTGTGAGATCTATCCCATAATTTCTTTATTTGAGACCTAGAGGTTATGCTTAGGTTAGAAAAAGGCCATTTTCTGGTATTGTTACTCAAAATACAGGAAACTTCCATCCATTAATCGCAATCTACATGAAGAGAACGTTGTATTGCCGTATAGTGCATCGAAATCCATTGAAAGCTCGAGAAATGGCGCCACTTTGAAGATATTAGGGTACACAAGTAACTTTGAGAGATTAAGGTTAGGTTACAAAAAAACACATTTTCGGATTTTCTACTCCAAATAGGGCAAAACTGGCACGCCAGTCTGAAAGTACAGGAAGAGGCCGTTGTATTGCCGTATAGTGCATCGAAATCCATTAAAAGGTCGAGAAATGGCGCCACTTTGAAATTTAGGTTACACAAGTAAATTAATGCGTACTTGTTGGCTTTAAAAGCCAGTAACTCACTTTTCAACGTTTTGATCCCAAAAATGCACCTTTTTTCTCAGACCTAGTGGAAAATGTACATCTTTCACTAAGCAAATCGTTGCGCCATACGTCAGGCAAAGTTGGTTTTTCGCGAAATTTTTTGAACTACTCCTCCCCACCCCACACCACCCTCATAAAATACCTACAGATCAATTATTGGAAAGAAAGGCCAGAAAAGTCGTAAACTGTCATTTGCCCTTTCAAGAAAGCGGCAAAAACACGAGTAACTGGCTTTTAAAGCTTAAAGGCACACAAGATCTACGCTGTTTCCACAAAAGGAGCCCTAGAACCTAAAACCCCCTTTTGTGAAAACATGCTAGATCTTGTGTGCCTTTAGCTTTAAAAGCCAGTAACTCGTGTTTTTGCCGTTTTCTTGAAACGGCAAATGACAGTTGAAGACTTTAATGGCCTTTCTATCCCATAATTTACTTGTGTGAGATCTATCCCATAATTTCTTTATTTGAGACCTAGAGGTTATGCTTAGGTTAGAAAAAGGCCATTTTCTGGTATTGTTACTCAAAATACAGGAAACTTCCATCCATTAATCGCAATCTACATGAAGAGAACGTTGTATTGCCGTATAGTGCATCGAAATCCATTGAAAGCTCGAGAAATGGCGCCACTTTGAAGATATTAGGGTACACAAGTAACTTTGAGAGATTAAGGTTAGGTTACAAAAAAACACATTTTCGGATTTTCTACTCCAAATAGGGCAAAACTGGCACGCCAGTCTGAAAGTACAGGAAGAGGCCGTTGTATTGCCGTATAGTGCATCGAAATCCATTAAAAGGTCGAGAAATGGCGCCACTTTGAAATTTAGGTTACACAAGTAAATTAATGCGTACTTGTTGGCTTTAAAAGCCAGTAACTCACTTTTCAACGTTTTGATCCCAAAAATGCACCTTTTTTCTCAGACCTAGTGGAAAATGTACATCTTTCACTAAGCAAATCGTTGCGCCATACGTCAGGCAAAGTTGGTTTTTCGCGAAATTTTTTGAACTACTCCTCCCCACCCCACACCACCCTCATAAAATACCTACAGATCAATTATTGGAAAGAAAGGCCAGAAAAGTCGTAAACTGTCATTTGCCCTTTCAAGAAAGCGGCAAAAACACGAGTAACTGGCTTTTAAAGCTTAAAGGCACACAAGATCTACGCTGTTTCCACAAAAGGAGCCCTAGAACCTAAAACCCCCTTTTGTGAAAACATGCTAGATCTTGTGTGCCTTTAGCTTTAAAAGCCAGTAACTCGTGTTTTTTGCCGTTTTCTTGAAACGGCAAATGACAGTTGAAGACTTTAATGGCCTTTCTATCCCATAATTTACTTGTGTGAGATCTATCCCATAATTTCTTTATTTGAGACCTAGAGGTTATGCTTAGGTTAGAAAAAGGCCATTTTCTGGTATTGTTACTCAAAATACAGGAAACTTCCATCCATTAATCGCAATCTACATGAAGAGAACGTTGTATTGCCGTATAGTGCATCGAAATCCATTGAAAGCTCGAGAAATGGCGCCACTTTGAAGATATTAGGGTACACAAGTAACTTTGAGAGATTAAGGTTAGGTTACAAAAAAACACATTTTCGGATTTTCTACTCCAAATAGGGCAAAACTGGCACGCCAGTCTGAAAGTACAGAAGAGGCCGTTGTATTGCCGTATAGTGCATCGAAATCCATTAAAAGGTCGAGAAATGGCGCCACTTTGAAATTTAGGTTACACAAGTAAATTAATGCGTACTTGTTGGCTTTAAAAGCCAGTAACTCACTTTTCAACGTTTTGATCCCAAAAATGCACCTTTTTTCTCAGACCTAGTGGAAAATGTACATCTTTCACTAAGCAAATCGTTGCGCCATACGTCAGGCAAAGTTGGTTTTTCGCGAAATTTTTTGAACTACTCCTCCCCACCCCCACACCACCCTCATAAAATACCTACAGATCAATTATTGGAAAGAAAGGCCAGAAAAGTCGTAAACTGTCATTTGCCCTTTCAAGAAAGCGGCAAAAACACGAGTAACTGGCTTTTAAAGCTTAAAGGCACACAAGATCTACGCTGTTTCCACAAAAGGAGCCCTAGAACCTAAAACCCCCTTTTGTGAAAACATGCTAGATCTTGTGTGCCTTTAGCTTTAAAAGCCAGTAACTCGTGTTTTTGCCGTTTTCTTGAAACGGCAAATGACAGTTGAAGACTTTAATGGCCTTTCTATCCCATAATTTACTTGTGTGAGATCTATCCCATAATTTCTTTATTTGAGACCTAGAGGTTATGCTTAGGTTAGAAAAAGGCCATTTTCTGGTATTGTTACTCAAAATACAGGAAACTTCCATCCATTAATCGCAATCTACATGAAGAGAACGTTGTATTGCCGTATAGTGCATCGAAATCCATTGAAAGCTCGAGAAATGGCGCCACTTTGAAGATATTAGGGTACACAAGTAACTTTGAGAGATTAAGGTTAGGTTACAAAAAAACACATTTTCGGATTTTCTACTCCAAATAGGGCAAAACTGGCACGCCAGTCTGAAAGTACAGGAAGAGGCCGTTGTATTGCCGTATAGTGCATCGAAATCCATTAAAAGGTCGAGAAATGGCGCCACTTTGAAATTTAGGTTACACAAGTAAATTAATGCGTACTTGTTGGCTTTAAAAGCCAGTAACTCACTTTTCAACGTTTTGATCCCAAAAATGCACCTTTTTTCTCAGACCTAGTGGAAAATGTACATCTTTCACTAAGCAAATCGTTGCGCCATACGTCAGGCAAAGTTGGTTTTTCGCGAAATTTTTTGAACTACTCCTCCCCACCCCACACCACCCTCATAAAATACCTACAGATCAATTATTGGAAAGAAAGGCCAGAAAAGTCGTAAACTGTCATTTGCCCTTTCAAGAAAGCGGCAAAAACACGAGTAACTGGCTTTTAAAGCTTAAAGGCACACAAGATCTACGCTGTTTCCACAAAAGGAGCCCTAGAACCTAAAACCCCCTTTTGTGAAAACATGCTAGATCTTGTGTGCCTTTAGCTTTAAAAGCCAGTAACTCGTGTTTTTTGCCGTTTTCTTGAAACGGCAAATGACAGTTGAAGACTTTAATGGCCTTTCTATCCCATAATTTACTTGTGTGAGATCTATCCCATAATTTCTTTATTTGAGACCTAGAGGTTATGCTTAGGTTAGAAAAAGGCCATTTTCTGGTATTGTTACTCAAAATACAGGAAACTTCCATCCATTAATCGCAATCTACATGAAGAGAACGTTGTATTGCCGTATAGTGCATCGAAATCCATTGAAAGCTCGAGAAATGGCGCCACTTTGAAGATATTAGGGTACACAAGTAACTTTGAGAGATTAAGGTTAGGTTACAAAAAAACACATTTTCGGATTTTCTACTCCAAATAGGGCAAAACTGGCACGCCAGTCTGAAAGTACAGGAAGAGGCCGTTGTATTGCCGTATAGTGCATCGAAATCCATTAAAAGGTCGAGAAATGGCGCCACTTTGAAATTTAGGTTACACAAGTAAATTAATGCGTACTTGTTGGCTTTAAAAGCCAGTAACTCACTTTTCAACGTTTTGATCCCAAAAATGCCACCTTTTTTCTCAGACCTAGTGGAAAATGTACATCTTTCACTAAGCAAATCGTTGCGCCATACGTCAGGCAAAGTTGGTTTTTCGCGAAATTTTTTGAACTACTCCTCCCCACCCCACACCACCCTCATAAAATACCTACAGATCAATTATTGGAAAGAAAGGCCAGAAAAGTCGTAAACTGTCATTTGCCCTTTCAAGAAAGCGGCAAAAACACGAGTAACTGGCTTTTAAAGCTTAAAGGCACACAAGATCTACGCTGTTTCCACAAAAGGAGCCCTAGAACCTAAAACCCCCTTTTGTGAAAACATGCTAGATCTTGTGTGCCTTTAGCTTTAAAAGCCAGTAACTCGTGTTTTTGCCGTTTTCTTGAAACGGCAAATGACAGTTGAAGACTTTAATGGCCTTTCTATCCCATAATTTACTTGTGTGAGATCTATCCCATAATTTCTTTATTTGAGACCTAGAGGTTATGCTTAGGTTAGAAAAAGGCCATTTTCTGGTATTGTTACTCAAAATACAGGAAACTTCCATCCATTAATCGCAATCTACATGAAGAGAACGTTGTATTGCCGTATAGTGCATCGAAATCCATTGAAAGCTCGAGAAATGGCGCCACTTTGAAGATATTAGGGTACACAAGTAACTTTGAGAGATTAAGGTTAGGTTACAAAAAAACACATTTTCGGATTTCTACTCCAAATAGGGCAAAACTGGCACGCCAGTCTGAAAGTACAGGAAGAGGCCGTTGTATTGCCGTATAGTGCATCGAAATCCATTAAAAGGTCGAGAAATGGCGCCACTTTGAAATTTAGGTTACACAAGTAAATTAATGCGTACTTGTTGGCTTTAAAAGCCAGTAACTCACTTTTCAACGTTTTGATCCCAAAAATGCACCTTTTTTCTCAGACCTAGTGGAAAATGTACATCTTTCACTAAGCAAATCGTTGCGCCATACGTCAGGCAAAGTTGTTTTTCGCGAAATTTTTTGAACTACTCCTCCCCACCCCACACCACCCTCATAAAATACCTACAGATCAATTATTGGAAAGAAAGGCCAGAAAAGTCGTAAACTGT